>CM056838.1:11255000-11287500 GCA_029853015.1 Chelidonichthys spinosus | reverse complement strand
CACCATAATAACTGACCTTTCTATTGGCTGAGAAGGGGGACGTAGCCTTGGTTGTGGCCCGGTTCAAACCTACACGCTTGATAACAACCTGGAATTAATGTCCGGCATAATGGAGTGCAGGCATAGGAGGAAGAAGGAAAAGGTGGAGGGGGTTGGTGTGGGTGGTGGAAGACATATCTTTACCAGGGGGAAAAAAGGCATGCAACAAAAGGGAAAACGGGTGAAGGGGAGCTGGAAAGGAAGAAAGGCTGGATGGTGAGGAGGAGGAAAGGCGTCAGGCTACAGAGAACGCAGAGATGTTTCAACAAAAGGTCTCATGTTGAGAAACACTCGTTCTCTCCCTCCCTTCCTCCCTCTCCCTCTCATTATCCCTCCACAGGACAGCGGAGGGAGAGGTGGGTGAGGGTGACGGGAGGCTTCGGCGGGGAGAAATAACATTTTCATTTGTTCTTTTAAGAGCTCCTTATTATCACCTTTCAAGAGAAACACCCTCTTTCTCCATCGCTCTCGCTCTTTGTCTCGTTCCCTTTTTTCCTCTCGCTCCCCCACACAACCGTCAAATAGAAGTTTTTATACTCTCTCTCTCTCTCTCTCTCTCTCTCTCTCTCTCTCTCTCTCACTATCTGCTGTCTCTTGTTCTCTCTCCCTCTCTCTATTCTGCAGTATAATTGCATGGCTGATTAATAATAAGGGAATCAGTAATGTTGAAAGGAGGTGTTGGCATTTCAACCTACAGATAGAAAGAAGCCCTGCACCTACACACACACACACACACACACACACACACACACACACACACACACGCACACAAACAGAGAGAGAGAGAGAGCACAAACAACAGGTCCCCCCCCCCCCCCCTGCATTGTCTTCTAAGAGGATTTTTTTTGTCTCCCACACATACGAACCCACTTTAAAGAGTTCCTCACACAGTTTTATCTAAACTCTAATTCGACAGAAAGGCAGCCTGTAGGTGAAAAGAGCCACTTTGCGTAATCATAAAAGCTACAGGATTACGTCCACGCTAATGGCGAACACCCACTGGGCGCTTGTGCCACCATTCAGTGTCTACGAGACGTGAGTGAATTGCATAAGTCGGGATGGACCGCCAACGTCAGGAAAAGGGTGAAAGTCGGGGAAAAAAAATCATAGCTTTATGTAAATTAGGGTTGAAAGCTCCATAGTGATTTGCATATACAGCGTTTCCATGTAAAAACAGCAACATGTTCGGGTTGTTTTTCGTAGGTTATCTAACACTGACGAGCCAGAACTATAGGAAAACATCTCCATTCTTTCTCTTCCGCCCTTTTCTTTCGGCTCTTTTCTGCAAATTGTTCTGTTTCTGTTCCAATTCTGTTAACCAACCTGCTCTTTGATTGTGTCCTTGTTTTTTTTCTTTTTCGTGCCCTAAAATTTCTGAAACACGAATGTAGTTCAATGCCAAGAGCTGCTCAGAATTTTTTGCGATTTGACTTGGACCGTTAACGCCACACAAAAGGGCCCGAAAGTCTTTGTGCCGGCGTACATAATGGCTTTCACAGAACCTTCACATCTTTAAAGCTAAATTATCTTTTTAACTTTTATTCTGGAGGGCATTTCTGAAAAAAAACCCAAACATTTCTTTGGTTAACTGTGGACAGAAGGCAAAAACCAAGGAAAGGATGCAAGTTCAAATTCAGTCAGTTCATCGTGGACATTAAGTCTCTGCAGTTGGCTCTCTCATGAATATTCAGAACCAGATCCTGGCCAGTTGGCAGGCTGTCATGAGCTGTGCTCCGTTTGCCAAACTGGTCATCAAAACTAAAACTTAATGATCATAGCATTACATTAGGGAGGAATGGGTCTGTACGAGTAGTATAATCCTGTCCACTGAGGACTCGTCCACATTCTTTTAAACACGTTTTTTTAAATCAAATCCCAATTCACTTCTGTAAAATAATCCTCAATTGCTCTCAGGAGCGATTTTTCTTCATTCTTCATGTTATTGCAGGCATATATACAAATGGGCAGCTTTCAAGTTTATTTCAGTTCACTTTACAAACAACCATAGATGCTCTATATGTGCATCGATGTGGGAATAAATTACGCAAGATTCAAATAGAAACCAGTTTCAACACAATTGAAAGCCATCCCCTGCAGCAGATACAGTTGAACACGTGGAGACCAAGTTATCTAACGAAAGAATTCAAAGCAGATGTTTGAGTGTGGTAAGCTGGCGATGTATAAAAAGGCCTACGTGGCTCGGGTGGGAATCTCCGAGCTCAGGACGACTGCGAACCCCGCTGGGTGTTTCACCTCTCAGCGCCGCCTCTACAAGTGGATCAGTTCCAGAGGATCAGTGGAGGTTTTTGCTGCAGATTGATGTCGTCGATGTTACTGCAGAACCTGGATTGGGAGAGTCCTTAATCTCCCCCTCATCTATCTCTCCGGTTCCAGTTTGTCGTTGTGCCTCAAAATCAGCAGCTTTAGCAGAACAATTCTGAGTGCAGATTGTAAACATCCCGTGATCTTTGGGTCAAAAACATAATTCTGTCTTCCTCTTATCTCCACTCTCTTTATTGTGCCTGATCTGTTTTCTGAGTCTGTTGTGTGTGTGTGTGTGTGTGTGTGTGTGTGTGTGTGCATCTTGGACTCGTATTTGTACGTGAATGCATGTGATTTTGAATCTAAAATCCCCACATATATATTTGTTAATGTGTGCATTAACGTGTAGTGTATATGTGTCTCTTTTTAATTTTCATATGTATGTGTGTGTGTGTGTGTGTGTGTGTGTGTTTTCCACGAGTGTGCCTGTGCACCCGCATACGTGATGTGATGTGATCAGACACCAATAAGAGCAAATCTCATTAACATCAAACCGCTTTAGCACTAATCAGGTTACGGAGGAACCAGGCAGCCAATGGCAGCCACTAATGCCATTAAGTCGAGCCGTGATTGGATTGGGCTCTTATTTCAACTTCCTGAAGGCTGCCAGCGTTTTAATCAATAAACACAAGCGCAGTGATGTCACAGTCCGTTAGAGTGGGCCAGGCGGTGATGTCACAGCTCATTAGGGTTGTAAGGATGGTGGGGAATGCAGGGGGGAGGGGGGCGCAGAGTGGATTGAGGTGTTTTGCTGGCGAATGTGATGAAGCTCCACCTACACTCCCAAGTGAGCGCATCTTTCATGAGAATGACACGGTGTTGGCAAAGTGAAAGCAAACGCCTGATTGGTGGGAGGAAGCGAAAAGGAAGCAACCTTGTGGGAGGAAGGAGAGAGACTGCTACACAAAGCTCTGGGTGTATGGGGGATGGAGAAATGTGCTTTATGAATCCATAAATGTACAATAGGAGGAAAAATGAGAGGGACTGCTGGGAAATTACAGAAGGAACTGCACAGCAGTGTTTTCAGCTAAATGCTCACAATGAGATTGCTAGCATGCTGATGTTTAGCAGGTATAATGACCGTGTCCACCATCTTGGTTTAGTGTGGTGGGATGGGTTTATTATTGACCACAAACTAAAGTAGTGTCCAAAACAAATGGACATACAAAACTCTATATAGATGTTGAAATATGGCTCACAAATGTTTAATGAACGTTGAAGTCATCATCGTTGAATCAAAATCTGTTGCCCATAAAGTTCGAATATGTTGTTTTCAGAGCCTCTGTTTATTCCTGTTTAAATGCATCAGTAATCACCTTTAAGCAGGTGCAAAGATTACATTATGTGTCCCAATTATCCAGGTGAAATTAATTCAAGCATAACATTTGTTTAGCGCGATAAAAGACAAGACATTTGTAAATGATTACAACTTTATGGGCGACCCTGTATAATGTTGACATGCTGTATTTCAGTCCAGACGTACAACATCATCTCCTTCGTGATGATCTAACTTGTATTTATGAGCTCCACTGTTTTATTAGACCCGGCAGTGAAGGAGCGTTCTCCTGGCTACGATTAGTCTGAAATCTGCAAGGTCTCCCTGAGTGATCTCTCGATACTTTCTCGATACTGCTTTCAAATTGCAGGAAAAAAATAACCTCAATGTTGATCAGATAAAGTGTGTGCTCATAACACGGTTTCATTTCAAGTGTCCTCACCGAGCGTAAATGTATAATTCGGTGGAACTGCTGAGCCGCCGGGCGATGCATCTCCTGTTCCTTCAGCTTAAGTCGTTCAAACTGTCAAACTGCTGAAGCCGAAATGGCCCAAAACACGCGATGATTCCCCGCTTTCCATTATGAATGTCTAGAAATAAAGTTTCTGCTCCAGGGACACGATCAAGCGTTGGATTGAAGGATAGAACGAGGATCAAGGGAATCATACATGCCTAAACTTTGATTTGTCTCTCTCAGTCCAACACACAGTTTGAGCAGTTTTATATAAATATTTCTGCAGGAAAATTACACAAATTAATTAGAATAACATACTTCTCCCTCTTTAGAAGTAGTTCATTAACTCTGTTCCGTAGATTAGCTGCTCTGGATAACTAAGACTTCAATAATCCTCTTTGCTGGTTTCATGGACTTCACTCTTTGTCATTTTGTATTTCCAAATAAACCGGAACACAATTTTATACATAACCGGGCACAAAATGGCCACCTTATCAAGCCTGCTCACTGGACTGTGACATTAAGTTAAAACAAAGCATTCTAGACACTTTAATCCATTTAACCTGGCCAATCCTGTTGCCGTCGCTCCATTCAGTGTTTGATTCTCTCCAATTGTTTCAATTTAAGGGCTCGGCCTCGCTCCTGTCTCCCTCTCTCGCTGTCTGTCGCTCTCTTTCTCTTCCTCTTCCGTCTCCTCTGCCTCAGATCGATGGCGAGGGCAAAAAGCTAATGACCCATCTCAGCAACCAATTCACTCAGCTCTACCACACTCAGTACCTGTCGAAACCTATGAGAGGGGAGGGGGGGAGGGGGGGAGAGGGGAGGAGGTGAGAGGAGAGGGAGAGGAGGAGAGGAGAGAGGAGGGGGGGGAGGAGAGGGGATGAGTGGAGAGGGAAGGACAGGAGAGGGGAGGGGGCAGGAGGAGGAGAGGGGGGAGAGGAGAGGAGAGGGGGAGGAGGAGAGGGGACGAGAAGAGAGGAGATATCAGGAGGTGAGAGGGGAGGGGGAGGAGGAGAGGAGAGGGGGGAGGAGGAGAGGGAAGGTGAGGAGAGGAGAGGGAGGAGGAGGAGAGGGAGAGGAGAGGAGAGGGGGAGGAGGAGAGGGGATGAGAGGAGAGGAGAGGGGGAGGAGGAGAGGGGATGATACGATGAGATACGAGGAGGTGAGAGGTGAAAGGGGAGGGGGAGGAGGAGAGGAGAGGTAGGAGGCTAAGAGGGGATGAGAGGAGAGGAGAGGAGGAGGAGGAGAGGGAGAGGAGAGGAGAGGGGGAGGAGGAGAGGGGATGAGAAGAGAGGAGATAGGAGGAGGTGAGAGGGGAGGGAGGAGGAGAGGAGAGGGGGAGGAGGAGAGGGAAGGTGAGGAGAGGAGAGGGAGGAGGAGGAGAGGGAGAGGAGAGGGGGAGGAGGAGAGGGGATGAGAAGAGAGGAGATACGAGGAGGTGAGAGGTGAGAGGGGAGGGGGAGGAGGAGAGGAGAGGTAGGAGGCTAAGAGGGGATGAGAGGAGAGGAGAGGGGATGAGAGGAGATAGGAGTAGGTGAGAGGAGAGGAGAGGAGAGGAGAGGAGAGGAGAGGAGAGGGGATGAGAGGAAATAGGAGTAGGTGAGAGGAGAGGAGAGGAGAGGAGAGGATGAGGGGGAAGAGGAGAGATGAGGTGAGGTTTATTCATCTAAAACCTTTCTCCTTCAGCTCTCAAACTGAAAGCGTAACTCTGGTCTGATTTCCTCTTTGTAAACAGCAAAAAAAGTGATGGAAACAAAAAATGACAAAGCCTGAGCAAGATCCTTCCTTTAAACCTGAAAGGTGCTTTCAGATGTGCTGGGCAGGTTGACGAGGACTTGATGGAAGCGACCATGCTTTCACCCCTCATGCCCTTGTGACCTCTCCTACTGGTGGAAGAGGTCTATGAGGGCTAAATATTCCATCCTATTTCAAGAAATCTCACCAAGCAAACTCCCTAAACCTGCTTCTATCGGAACAGCTGCCTTCTTTCCTCTCCGATGTGAAAATACTATATTTATTTCTCTGCGTTCTCCTTGCGTTGGAGTGGGCTCACGCTGCTTTCGATTTCCTGAACTCGCTGATAAACAAATGATCGATGCAGCGCAACATTTTCCTGCATAAATGGTTATTTTGTTGCTCTGAAAACAAAGTTTCTGTCTCTTGGCCTTCCTCCCGCTTTATCCATCCATATCTCTCTCTGTCTCTCTCTCTCTCTCTCTGCTCTCCACACTTAAGTTCGGCTTCAGCGCCGATCACATCTAAATTCATTAGTGCCTCTAGAGATGTGTGTGTGTGTGTGTGTGTGTTTTGTGTGTGCATCACCGGTGCTAAATGATTATAAAGCATAGTTATTAAAAACTACCATAATCACCGTGCCTGTAGCAAAAACACTCTGATATGAATTTACCTCCTCCCCTCTCCACGGGCAAAGACGCACACACCAACACACACATACTTGGAATGTACACACGCACACACACACACCTCTCCTCTGGCAAGAGCAAACTCTTACCAGGCTCCTAAGCTTGATGTCATTTTTCATGTCCCCTGTCCTTTCTGGCCTGCTGTGAATGTCAATTATAAACCTTATGACCCCAAGTGCCCATTCTTTACACTCCACATGATCCAAGGTGGTGGTGGTGGTGGTGGTGATGTTGGAATGCAGTGTTGAAGTCGTCAGATCATTTAAAAAGCCAGGAAGAATTGCACACATATGCAAGAGATGCGTCGCAGTTCCATACCATAAACTAATGAGCAGCTTTTGTGGGGGAGTGTGTCGACGCTGAATACGTGAGAAAATAAAGTACATATGAAAACGTGGAGGTGCTACGCACTGAAAAGTATTGATGATAGTGACGACAGTATTTGGGCCAGCATTAGAAACAAAACAATAATCTGAGGTTTCGATATTTCAAGTTGGAATATTTGCATGTTCTTTATTTGCATAAACCCCTGCATGAATGACTTAATAGATGAAATAGGAGAAAGCATTGTGTAGAATGAGGTAGTGATGATACAAAGACAAGACAGCAACATCAATGATAAAAATAAATAAATAAAAAAACAGAACATAAAGATACATCGAATATAACTGACAATAACATATTAGACATACTGTGATACTAGCATGGGGAGTGGACCAGGAGGTGCAGGGTATACAGGAGTCAACCGCATCCAGTCAAAGAGACCTAACCGTAATTTTAAAAGTCGTCAGCCAAGTTATTCATTTTTATTCAATGGGTAAGAGAGGGAGGACAGTGAGTCTTCTACTGCAATAGAAAAACGCACCTCGACACCAAACAAGCCAACTAAGAGGGAGTCAGACACACACTTCCAAAATAGAGATGTGGATGAGATTAGCTGGTCCTAGGTGGCATTTAAAACAGCTTGGATCAGTGCCAGCACAGAAGCCAGCTACTTTGCTGCTCGACCAGAGGACTTGGACACGTTTAAAAATCCAAGGCCAAGCCTCTGTATCTCTATTTTAAATTTTAAATTTTTTTTTTTTTTTAAATATATGTTCTAAATATTTTCCACTTTTAATTCATTTTTGACTTCCTGCTCATCGCATTCAGCTCCCATCATATTTGGCAGCTTTTAAAACAAACAGCTGTTGCTGTAAAATGTCTCTAAACTTTGAATTGCTGGTAGAGTTTCAAGGTCACATTTGATTGCTATCCATGGACACATATATTGCATCATTTCCTGTTCAGCTGAATGGCAAAGTGCATCGATTACTTATATAACAACTGCAAAAAAACAACTAATATAGTATCATATTTGTACACAGTGTACTAACATGTAGTGATTTCCTGCTTCCACAAATCTAACCAACACAATCCTGAGAGAGATTTCGACCAGACAACATTCCATCCATCCAGCTTCCACGCCCACTTATCCACTTCATCTCAAACCCATCTCAGGTGCACACAAGTACACATTCCAGTCAGTTGATGTGACTGACGTCACATACAGAGAAATACAGCACAGCCTCAGTCTGGTTCTTAACGAGTCATCGCATTATTTACCACAGTTTCAGCTTCATTTTCATTTTCAGACTAACCCGGTTGATAAACGGTGCAAGGAGCCGTGTGATATGTGGAACTTATTTCAACGATGCAGATTGATACGTTGATTATGGCGTCTGATGCACACACCCAAGAGCCCTGGTTCATAACTGTGTTTACAAGGACACTCCATGGGGCAACTTTTAACGTCACAATCGAGGTAGGAAGAAAACACAAACTTAGCCAACTTTCAAGAATAAAGAATGAAGGAGGACAGGAAAGAAAGTTACAGGAAAACAGCATGAAGACTAAAAAAAATAACTGCAAAGGGAAACAAAAGCTCTAAAGAAGCCAATCCTTTTCACTGTGCTGCAAAATTATGAATACAACTTATGAATACTTCTGATCACTCTCATGAAGCTCATACAGGCCCAGGCGTGGTTTGTCTGGGCCCTGGAGTTAAAGGTAAAAGCAGTCTCAAACCCACGGGGAGCTTCACAAATGATGAACAATGCTTCTGAATATCGGCCTTTGGGAACGAATAGAAACACAGTGCTCTGCTCTATTCCTTCCTGGTTTTTATCCTGACTCCTGCAGGCTCAGTGTTTTTGGTTTATCTGCTCTAAAACAGACACTATACACACACACACACCCACACACAAACACACACACACTCCCACCATCCACACACAAACACACACACACACTCCCACCATCCACCTGTCCTTACCAGCTGGCAGATACACCTGGTTCACTGACATCGGCCAAAGAAAATGGAGCGTTACCATAGTAACCATATGGTGTTGGCCTGGCATGGTGGGCATCGTCATGGTAACGGCAGAACAGGCAAGTGGGCAGCGCCAGCCTTTAGGACACACACACTTCTCGATAACGCTGATTCTTCAAAGTTCCATAAAGCAGCTATTACACCCCTTTCAGGTAGTAATCTCTCACATTCAGATGTCATTCAGTGTCAGTTTTGTCACATTCTATCACAAATCGTTTTACATCGACCTGCAGCCGGATGACAGACTAACTGCTGCTCTTCACTCAGGAAGAAAAATCCTCTCTAACTATGACTAAATGCAACAAAACCCAAACACTGATCTCACAGATTATCACTTTAAATCAGGTTCACATGCTTTTAGTAAAGCCAGGCACTGGACAAAAAAAAAAGAAAAAATACAGCCAACTGTGTCTGCCTTGGCTGAGTCTGTGAGCACTGTGAGAAATAATGGCTACAGTGGAGACGAAGCCTTCCCCCGTCCTGGCTCGGTGCAATGTTGTACTCCTTCAGCACGTTCAGCGTCATTACCATGAAGACTTCATGTTCTGGGTTAAATTTAACATTCCTGGCCTCGTATTTTGTCACACATGCATTGGCAGAGGAGCACAGGATATACGTTTGGAAGAAAATTTGCTGTAAAAATAAAATCCGGCTGCTTCCTGCATGGCTTGAAGGGAATGATTTTTTTTTTTACATTGACGAAAACAAAGCCACACATGCGTGGTCGTAGGGCTTGCTGTGTTTGAAGGCGGTTTCACTTTGGGAAGCTTTGTTTTAAAGTTTGAGAAAGTGATTCTATTCAGAAATCCTTTAAACATATAGCAATGAACAAATAAGAGGCTCTGACATAAAAATAAAATGTGATCTGTGGCCGTGGCAGGACTGTAGAAACCTGTCCAATCAAAAAAGTCGGGCCAGAGAAAATAATTGGACGGGATGACTGTCAACGCTTACTTCTGATTGCACTCCGATCTCAAGCACTTGTTTGGTGTTCTGGGGGCGGGGCTTTGAATAGAGGTCTGAACGAAGGGGGCGGGACTTTTTCAGTTCTGCGATTCATTCAAAGTCAAAGCCTCTGTCGTTTCTCCAACTTACCTTCTCTGCCTTTCATGGCAGCTACACACAATGTTTTTCAAAACATATCATCTTTAATGGCAGATATTGTCATAATTGTACAGATGATAACTGGTGGCTTCATTTGAATCTTTTTTTGTGTGTGTGTGTCAGATCTTGTTACATGAAGACTGGTTGTTGGACAACTCTGAAACATCTGTCCACACCAGTGAACACAACACCCAGTGTGCTAAAGGATGAGCCGAAGAACTGGCTTTTGTGTGTGTGTGTGTGTGTGTGTGTGTGTGTGTGTGTGTGTGTTTGTGTGTGTGTGTGTGTGTTTGCACACTCCCGCACCACGTTGCAAACCTCAGACCTGAGTATGCATGAGAGAAATAGCACACACAAACCTCCTCTCCCTATCTGTCTTTTTCTCCAAATACAAACCCACACTCATACACACAGCTGTTCCCCACCATAGCTGCGACCTTGAGACTGAACATGAACATGCATATCTCCCGCACACAGACCCCAAACGGTTTAATTCTGTGTTTGTGAGTTAACGCGGAGCTTTGCCAACTCTGTCCACAAAAAAAGAAACCATTCTCTCGCCTCCCCTGTCCTCTCCTGTCCTCCTCTCACTAAAATGCAGAATATTTTATGGTATGGAAGAGTTAGAAAAATACCCACTGGTAATGTCTGAATAACTTTTTAACATGGCTCATAACTTTTATTATTACCAATGTTGCAGATGTAAGACTTAGTAGTCAGACACGGGTCGAGAAGGTTAGGATCTTCAGACTTGACTAGTATTTGACAGCTACGAGCCTTGACACACAGTTGGACTATAAGATTTTGGATCTTCATCCAGTGCACTCTCCGGTCTCCTTGTCCTTAAATTTAGAAAAAGTTCATTCATGACCTTAGAAATAGCAGTTTCACAAACAATCCCAACTCAAGGTCAATGTTAAAGCTTTTATTGTTTTCACTGAAAATGTGCTTTAAAAGTGATTCATTAAATGTAATAATAACCTAATCTTCTGAGGTTCTCCATCCAAGACATGTGTGATATGGTCAAAAGCTCTGGGAAAAAGTGAAGGGGACCTTGACTCGGGATTGTTTTGGTCAAACTGCTATTTTCAAGGTGAAGGATGAATGTTCATGCTTAACAATTAGCAGAGCGTTGAAAGAAAAAAGGTCCCAAATGTCGTGTCCTTTAAATCAGCAGACTCATGGAGTCACCTGGACTAACCTGAGGCTCAACAAACATCAAGCTTTGGGTAAATCTGAGTTTGATCTTGTTGCACAACATTGCTGAAATATCTGTTAAATATCTCTCTCGAATAAATCTGAGAATAAAAGTTGAATTAATGTTTTTTCCAAAAGGTGCTGGCTGGCGACTTTTTCTTCACGTCTGCTCAATAGACTTTTTGTTTTACTCATATTTCTGATTTTTTTTCAGGGGAAGGTTGTTGGCCTGTTGTTTGGTCTTCATCATTTACTTTCAGCTGCGGTGCTTTGGTTTTATTCTAGCTAAGCCGTATTTGCTATGCTTTTCAGGCTTTTTGGCCTTCAGAAGTATTCACTTTAATCTTTTCTCCTCTTTATTCTCATCTGAGGTGATAAAGGGCAGCTGTGCTTTGCCCAAACACAGTAAAGACGTGATTGACAATGAACCTACCTGCCTTCCTCTGGCACATCTGGATGTTTTTAAACTTCTTTAAATGGGTTCATGATTGTATCTTTCCACGTCACATCTTTTCCATCATTAAAGAGTTGACACGACACCTCAGAGATAATTGTCTTCTTATCCAAAATCAGAAACAATGACCAGTACACGCTCATACCCATCCATTCAAACACACATCCTACCACTTGTCATTTAATGCACCTCCACTTTCATCTAAGCTTGTTTTCTTTCCCACCCACAAATTTAGGATTTCGGTTTCTCATCAACCTTGTTTCCAGCCGCAGCAGGCAGCTGTTTCCAGCTAAAAAGGCTCTGATAAATCCTTTGTACACTACCCGCGCAGCACCGAACAGCAGGCAGGCAAAGTCAGTGACTACTGAGGCTGTTCTCATTTCTCAGTGTGCTCTTCCTCAGTTCCTTTGCCTCCTCTCCGAGCGTGGTAAGCTGAGTTCAAACTCATTTCTTGTGAGTTAGTGAAGCATTTGGCAGCTTAGGAGCAAAATATGTCCCTCGGGAGTGGGAGGAGACCAAAAACAGGGCTAAAAGAGGAGTGGCAATTATACTTACTTTTACCACAAGGCCAGAAACTCCAATGAATGATGTTTAATGATTTTCCCCATTGAAATTGGGAAGAGAACAATTATTAATTTCCACTTCACATTGTCAACCATTGTAAACACTTCACATGTATCTTCCTTTTATATTGTCTTATTGGTTTGGTTGGTATTTCCTGCTGTGATTTTCTTCCTTTGCCTTAATCAAGGACCTTCATTATTTATTTATGATTTATTGATTGGATTCCCTTTGTGCTTTCAGCTCTTCTGATGACATTTTCTTCTCTTTTGACAAGCTAACTACATAGTTATCAAATCTGAAGGCAAAATCCAAGGAACATCCACTCCAAGCTCTTTGACAATTTAATTCCATTTATTTATTATGCAGTGGTTCACATATTGAAATATTTTTTAACCTCATATTCATCACAACAGAGTGAAGGTTGCACCTTTAAAAAATAAAAAGTAGAAATCAAATTGCCATTCGTATTCAGGCGGTGAATGGATTGAAGCCCAAAATGAAAAGAGATGACCTTGAGTACTTCCTGGTCCTCCTCTTTTCTTTTCTTTACTGGTCGCTTCATAGCAGCCAAGATCAGAGACAACACCACTCCGTCTTTATTTATGTGATCAAACGTCTCTCCTGGCTGTGCCTGCTACCTTAGACTACTACTATAAATATTATTACTACTAATACTACTACCAACAGCAAATGCAGATGGAACCCAAGAGCCTGGTCTGCTTGAGAGCTCTTTTAAGTCTGATGTTGGGACTTTGAAGATGCATTGACTTCATAATCATGTTCTAGTCCTGTTCTATGTATAAAGTGTCCAGAGATAACATTTGTTTTGATATGACACTATAAATAAAATAAAATTGAATTGAACATTGTTCTCACATTAAAACACATTTAACTTTTTTTAAATATTCAATTAATATCTATGACATATTTTCTCGGATCTCTTGCTTTCCTTTGAACTTCTCTGACTTAAATGTGTCCACATTTACTGTAAAATCACAGAATCAAATGATCTTTTATGATAAACTTGATGTTTTTATGATAATTTCCTTTTTCAAGTCTGGATATCAGCTTCAAAGCCATTTCATATACAGTACTTTATAGTGATGTGACAATTTGAGGCTTTATCCAAAACAGAAAAGGAGAGCCTGAAGTATGAGGTTCAGCCTGATGGATTTTCCTTTTCCATTTTCTACCTATTATAAAAAATTCAGCTTTCCAAAAGTACCTGAAGAAAGAGGACAAAGTCAGTAGCTTCTGTGTGTCTATCTTCAAACAAAGCACATGGCAGACACACAGTGGAGGAAGAGAAGTTGTCCTGCCTTAAAAGTTGGACGTAAAATAACAGGAGAGACGGATAGAGCTGTACAAATATGTGGTATCACTTTGACCTGAACAAGGGATCTTTAAAAATCATTGAGGTTCATCATCTGGGAAACAGGAATATCAAACGTTCATGGCAATCTATTTCACTAATAAACAAAAATATCAATCATGTTGCACCACAGAGGAAAGCTCATGTGATCATCAAAGCTTCATACTTATGGAACAAGGGAACGTAAAAAGGTTCATGTCATCCAGTGGTTAAGATATTTCAGTCTGCATCAAAGTGGTGGACCATCCAACATGTTCATCCCTCGAGCCGCAAGTTTAGCATTTAAATAAAAACAGACACTCTCTCACTGAATATAATATGAGGTTTTTCCACAATCATCCAACATTTACATTCTCGTCCGGTGATAGGCTTTGGTCTAAAAACACACGAGCTTTCCTTACAATCCATCATAGACACTGGAGGGTACATTTAGTCTCAAAATTGCATTGAGCCACTGGTGAGCCCAGTGACCGCTGTGACAGGTTAGATTGCTGGAAATTGCCTGCACAGGGAAAACGTACCTGCATTGGGGTCGAACGGGGTCCTTCACCGGTTCCAAATAAAAGATCCATTTCTGCTTGTTTTCCGTTTCCAGCATGGGGATTGTTTTTCCCCCCGTGAAGACTAACTTTCTGTCTTCGGGATCCGCTATCACGCAGCAGTGACTGCCTGCCGTCCCATACTCGGCTTTCGCCACCCGACGTCAGATAAGTGTTGCGGCGTGATAGCTTTGTTCGTAGGAGGAAGGAAAAGCAAAGGCGGGAGAGATACAAACATCTTCTAAATCACTGCAAACCAGGATCCACGCTGGGAAAGACAATATTTCATCCAAAGGCTTCTGAAAAAGAATACACCAAATACAGACGACGTTTTCATGGCGTCCAAGGAACAAAATCAACTTTGAAATTGACTTCAACACATGTCTTTCATAAGTTGTCTTCAATAGAAGATTTGTGAATATCCCCCCCCTCAAAAAAGAAGAAAGTTTTATCTTTGAAATGTGTACTTCAGATGCAAACGACAGCTGTTGAACACACTTTGATATTTTTAAGACATTCACGACTACAGATAGAGTTGTATCCACTATATGTACGCATGTAAAACCATTTCTGAGCTGAAAGTACAGCCAGGTTCACTCAGATGAATTCAGCTCACTGTACACAAACCTGCAAACGAAAATAAGCAGCCTGCATCTATGCATACAAAAGTATGCTGTGATAGCAGTGTGTGTGGGAAAATAACTGCAAATAAGAACCTGAAACCAACAACTTCAGCAAATACGAGAGCCGGGATACACTGCTGTCTATAATGACACGGCACCAACAGCAAAGTAACAGCATCAGACTGGTATTTGACACCCGGGTTCATTTGAAGGAGACCTAAAATGTCCAGAATCATAGCAGCACACCAACAATCCAGCAATCCACACCTTCTATGTAGGAAAGGAGGAACTAAGAGAGACAACACCACGCTAAGAGGATACACGGCAATCCCCCGCATGCACATTTCCATCCACGCCACGTATTTTTAGTGCAGCCTTGTACCAAATCAAAACATCTCCCTTTTTTTTTGTCTTTTTGGCAGGCACCTGTCACGGTGACGGTGATGCCATCCAGCCTCGCTGTGACACGCATGTCTGTTGTCGCTGTAGATGGCAAACCGTGGTCAAAAAGATTTGTCCCTTAATTCTATCACGAACATGCAGAAGCAAACACAGGCAAGTTAGCTACCGTACGCTGCAACACACTGATCGCATACATTCAGAGAATGAATCAGAAATGTGTAAAATGTGCCAAATGCAGTTTCCCAGTGATGCATTTTATGGACTGATAAGAAGAATATTAAGGTCATCCTTCATCCAAATCCTGCAGTAATTTAAATCATGTTTTTTGACAGAAAAGGTTCTGAGCACAAATAAAATATTCAATTATGTTCACAGTCCACCAAGTGTCCACAAGGTCTCCTCTAAATCATAAAGGGCCACATCCTGCTCTATATCTCGATGACGTTGCAGATCCAAGCCCTGCTGCTCAGGTTGGTGTCTTTGAAATATGATCGTTGTCTTACACAACTCTTTTATGTGTCTTTCTGTCCTGCGAATTAGCTCAATTTACAGGCATCAAACACAAACATTGTCATATGATATAACTTTTAATAAGGTTCTGTTTCGATAGGATACTATGTTCTTTCTGTTCTATATTATTTGAATAAACAACAGATATTTATGTCCACTTGGGGGCACAATTTTGACATTTCATTACCTTTTAAGTTGACAAATTAAAATAGGCTTCTTTGCAATCAGATCCTCGGCTTAAGGTGCCATCTACGAGATTGGGAGCATTTGAATTGCCTCTCATTAACCCTCACGGCTGAGCCGGTGGCTCGCAGCTAACATTGCTGACAGCAAAAACAACAGCAACAGTGTCAGTGTTGACCTGAGGGGGCGCTGGTTAGCTGCAACGGAGGTGAGCTAGCCAGTGGGCCACATTGAAATGCAGAAACATGCACTAAATGCTTGAATGGCTTCTTTCAGAATGTTTTATTGTTGTATAAATGTAATTAGATCATTATTATCGATGTGTTAATATTTTAATTAATTCATTTTTACTCATACAACAAACAAATACCATATAAACTGATATGTTATGTATATAAAACCGTTGTCTGAAGAGTAATATAAGTGTAAAATAAATGTGGTGTAGAAAAAGCACAACATGGAGGAATGTGTTAAACGTGTAATGCATGACGTATAAGGGAATGGAATTGACATAGTCAAGTTAAGTGCAAGTTCCTCAAGTTCAAGTACTTTCAAGGTACATTCCACCACCAAGTCTACATGAAAATAGGAGATATCGATTAGTAATCGAACGTAATGGTGATGGTGAGAACAACAGAAAAATACCTGCAGCATAAAATGTAAATGCACTGTAAAAAGTTAAGTAGTGGCTGCGATGGTTTTGAGAGATTTACGACATATAATTAATAATGTGACACTTTGATAAAAAAAAATACTAAAAGCAATCAAACACTATCATAACACAAGATGTTGCCACATTGTTTCTTTTAATTCGCCCCCTCCCTTTCAATCAACTCCTGCCTCGTGACGTCACGCACTCCGCTGCGCTCGCTCTCCCTCCCTCTCCCCGTCTCTCTCTCTCGCGCTCCCTCACTCCGCGTGAAACAAAGTGTAGTGTCCGCGCGAGCCCGTAGGAAGCGAAAAGAGAGAAACCGGAGAAAGGAGAGAATGGGGCGGCTGAATCTTCCGACAACAGCAGGAATAATAACCCACTGAAGAGAGAAAATCAAGAAGACGGAGGAGCGGACGGAGGAAAAGTCGCAGGAGAAACTTTTTTTTCCGGGGAGAAAGAGAGAGGGTCGGAAACTGTTACGGACTCAAAACACGGCCACGTTTTAAAAACATGGATACACTTTTCTCGGGATTCCTGGGACTCCTGTTTGTCTTCTCGGCAGTTGGTAACGTCTCCGGTCAGATACCGACAGGTAAGGACCAACACCGGGAAACGGGTTAAAGAAGTGTCCCTGCGCGGAAAGTTTGGACTATTTCGTGTGTCTTTTCCTCGTTTTCTCCATCCGTGTAAGCGTATGAATCCCAGGCAGGTGTGTTTAGGTGCCGGAGGAAAAAAAAGTTGAAAGGTACCGTCATGTGGCCGTTTTCTTACACCCTTGGAGGCGAGACTTGCAGGTTTCGTGAAGGAGTGAAGGTGCTTTTATGTTCTTTATTTTTTTTTGTGTGTGCTAAAAATCTGAAATGTTTCATACGTTGAGACCGAGTCGTCGGCTTTTCAAAAAGCCCGTCGCCTTCTCGTTTTAAATTCGGTCTCGCTTTGCGTAAATGACGGAACACTTGGGTTGTGAACTCTTGTTGTAAAGGTTTTTAAAAACTAAGTTGTGCTGGTGTTGAGCCTGTTCTCGTGTCTCTGGACTTTGGTGTTAAAAAGCAGCTTGTACAGTGCAGGGCAGCGTCGCCTCGCGAGCGTGAATGGAGAAAAAAAGTTAGTGCGCGCGCGGAGATCACCCCGTAATAACGTAACTTGTCTGTTTGTGACAGCGATCCTTTCTACCGTATTAACGCGCTGAAGGTGTCGTTCTCTGTAGTCCGTGGTGCGTTTGAAGTCCCCAAAGAGGACAGTGGCTCTCTTGTGCGAGGCGGTGGCAGGTTAGCTTCGCTTTTCGCTCTTTGCAAACCAAAGGATCGCTCGTCGCTGCAACTTTATTGCAATAAAGCCAAATGTTGGGGGTGAAATACGATCTGTACGGCGATCGCCTGGTTTTGTGTCTGCGCCGCGAAGATTAATGACGTTAGATGTGATGTTACGGGCTGTCTGCAGTTGTATTTTCTCTCTCTCTGTTTAAAACAGTAAACTGCACTGCAAAGTGCGGCTCTGCAGAAACACGTATGCACTCCCGAGAGGGGGGGGGGGGGGGGGGGCTGTTAGATGAGCTCCGGGACCAAAACGCAAAAGTCCTTTTTTTAAATGAACTCGAGGAGGGAGTTGTTCTGCAGAGAACACCAAAAGTCCGTGTACGTGTTCTGCAGCTCTCGGTGTCCGCGCAGGCGAACTCTCTCTCTCTCTATCTGTGTGTGTGTGTGTGTGTGTGTGTGTGTGTGTGTGTGTGTGTGTGTGACAGAGACTCACGCCGCTGCTAGAAAGCTGACCTCCCAAGTATCACACCGAAAGCACGGGCGGCTGTAATAAAGGACGCATCACGCTCCATTGAAGTGCCGGGAATAATCAGAAATAGTATAAGTCGGTGTTCGCTTAGGCTTGTTAATGCTTTGCATAGAAATCACATACGAATTACCACTTCGTCTGCGGACGTTTTATTATTGCCCTACTCTCCCCCCTCCCCGTGCCCCCCTATAACTACCCCCCCCCTTCCCTCCCCTGTGGCCATTTGGCCCTCCGGGTAACAAATGTGTGGAATTTCTTTGAGGCCTCTCTGGGAATTTGAGTGCTGTTAATTTGCAAGTAAATACGAGTGACTTGATGCTTCTGAGCGGAGGTGGGCCATCATTAGTGTGGGAAGGGGGCCGAAAAGGAGAAGTTGCATTTGGTTTAATTATACATACATATTTAAATAAAATCAAACAGCAGGATCAATTGAAGTAAATCAAATGCAGGGACATGATTGTTTTCAGCGCAATGAAAGGAGCAAATTCCTCGGCGATAAATGCGTCATTGCTATCCCATTCTCTGTATACGCTGTGGATCCTAATTAATGAGAAAAAAAAGCGAGTGAAAGAAGACAACTTGCCATTAATCACGACGAAAACTTATGCCAGATTTTTTTTATAGTCGTTTCCCCTCACTGATGGCACTTTTATTTGCTCACTTAAGTAAAATGTTAAAACGGATGAGGCTGCAGTCAGTGGGAGCTGTCTGAGAAAAACAGCGATTATCAGATCCAAGCCAATAATGAAGTAAAACCACAGTAAAGACGCGTGTTGCAGTGCAGCGTCAGTCGCTCCTCAAATTAACAGGCAATACAAATCAGTGGCAAGCTGTCCCTCGCATTTTAACGCAGTCACTTTGACTTTGTGTTGAGGATATTTAAAATCATCATCTCGTTTCCTCCTCTGTCCCATAGTTTCTTATTTAGAAAGTCAAACTATAAATCATGGCATTTATACAAATCTGTCTCCCCTTATCAGGCTGTTTTGCGGACGTTTTGTTTTGACCTACAAAGTCAGTGCAATAAATGCGAATGAGTGTAACTTGAGTTTATGTTAATTTGACAACTTTCTAAATCTGTCTCCTCTCTGATCGAGCTATGACACAGATTCCAGGCGTCTTTAATCTTAATGAAGTGAAATAATTGTTTTCCATTAGTGTCTCCAGTCGAATTAGGAGGCTGCCGCTGCCACTGAACACCACATCTGAGCTGGTTTAATTATAATTGTAAATTATTTTAGCATTTTCAACATTAGAACCAAGTTGGTTTAATTATAATTACTTTTCGGCTCCATTTGGAAGATGAAATAAAATGTGTGTGATTCCCCCCAGACAGGCGAGAGAGAAAGGGAGTGATGGTGAAAAGAGGAGTGGAGAGGAGGAGGGGGAAAAAAACAAGAAATGCAACCATTGGTTTTTGGCCGTGGGCATCTTCTCCACTCAAGAGACTGTGAAAACGGCAGGAGGGGAGTGTGTGTGTTTGAGTGTTTCTCTGTCATGTCCTGTGTGTGTGTGTGTGTGGAGCAAATGCGTGTGTCGACTCATGTGTGTTGCTGTCACTTAAAGAGAAAGAGGGAGGCCGATGCTTTTAAGCCCTCCGGAGTACAGTGGTATAAGGATGAGCATGTGAAATGTTTGCCTCTCATTCAGATTCATGTGGAAAAAGCCTTCTCATTTTACTCACGCCATGTAAAATGGCACCAAATCAAAGGCTGTTTTATTTATTTTCTCTTTAAATGTAATGCTTCAGTCCGCTGTCCTTCAGATCCATCTTAATGTCTTCTTCTTTCGAATCAAATGCCACTTTGCCCAGAGCCAATCTGTTTCTACGGATTTCAATTTAGTGATAGATTAAGAAAACCCATCTCTTTGAAAGTACTGGCACATATCTTCAGTCGTTTCGGGATGAAGTCTGTGCGCACACAAGCGTGAGTGTGTGTGTAAATGTAATTAATCTGTTGAGAGAATTCATTAGCTAATCCCTCATTAGGCGTGTGTGTGTGTGTGTGTGTGTGTGTGTGTGTGTGTGGATGAATGAATTTGAGGGTTTTGTTGAAAAATGGATTAGCGACACATAGCGACGGTGCAGCCGTTAGCTTCTTGTTGTCACCAGAGAGTTCAGAATGAGGGACAGGGAGAGCATGACAGGATTGCACATGATTCAGACTCCACACATTATGTGTATGCACGCACGATAAGAGGGCGCCTTTGTAGTAGCAGGAAACATTTACGTTAAAAATGTTTATTATGGCGTGTCATCGCTGCTTCCCACCAAAGATAGGATTCAGATCTAATGATTATTTTCATTACTGTTTACATGCCTTGGTGGACCTTAATTGATAGCTGATTAGTTGGGTTTGCAGAATATCATCAAACCTTTTTTTGAACCAATTCATTGCATCAGACATTGTTCAAGCAAAAAATGCCAAACATTCACCTGCTCTTCTGTTGCACTTATTTTCTGTTTTACACGATTGTAAAATAAATATCTCAAGGTTATGAACTGTTGGTTGCAAGCAATTTTCAGACTTTTTTTTTTTGGTTTTGACATTTTGTGCATTAAAAGATTGCTGCAATGTTTGAGCCAAAGCTGATGATGCCTCACACATAAAAGAATGATCCCAGCCACTGACACATAGCGAGGCATACAACTTATTAATTAAACACTGGTATCTGATTGGTACCTGCCATCGGTCACCCAAAGTCCAGGCATCACTATCAGTATCGGGACTAAAAAGGGGGATCGGCGCATCCCTGCTTAAAAACGATAAATCAGAAGAATAGGGAAATAGATTACATTTCTACGGCCTGATTAATTGTTTAATCAACAACTTCTTGCAGCACTTTGTCTCTTCTGATCCACATGCAGCCTGTGCTGTTTAGCAGCCGCTATGGTGGTAGAAATGAGGCAACAAGGGCTTCCATCTGTACTCGGACCGGGGAAGTTGTGGTCATGTAAAACCACTCTCCCTTTAGTCTCTATTTGTTTGGGCTTTCTGGTGGAGTGGAGGCATGTCATGGATGATTTGTCTTAAGTGGAAGAAGCAAGTACATCAAGGATGTGCTCAAAAAAACAGTTTCCAATGTTTCAACATGTCGTCATGAGTTGTTTCCATTCTGGCATTTTGCGCACAATTTGAACATGTCTGTTAAAAAACAGGCAGATGGAAATGTTATGTTCCCTGTTAGCCTTTAGATGCCGTTATGTGATGGGTGTATATCATCAGTCAGTGGGCAGGAAGGGAAAACCAAGAGAGCGTTAAAGTCTCATTGGAAATGAAGGGAGGCAGCACGTCCAAAACAAATCCCAATCCCTGAAATATCACATCCCTGATGAATGGTGGTATTTAGTCCGGTATCATCAATCTCTGCTCTGCCCTGTTTGGCTCTGGTCACAGCTGTCGGTACAAGGGGGCCTAGAAACACCCTGCTGCCTCTCACACACACACACACACACACACACACACACACACACACACACACACACACATGGCTGGCTAATGACAGATTAAGTAATCAACACTCTCAGTTGATTAATTACATTACAGTGCGCGCACACACACACACACGTGCACACACACTCACACAGATGTGAGCAGCCTCAGTACCAGTTGTGTAGTCCAGTGTGGTGTTAATGATGTATAAAAGGTAGCTGTGTGCAAGGGAGAAAGAGATTGAGAGAGAAGTGGCGGCAGGTGACGACAGTCTTGGGAAAATGATTATTTTTAGGGTTGCCATGAGTTGAAGGGTAAAGGTTGACGTTGGGCATCTGTTGGCTAAAGTTTAGAGTTTGCGCAAGAAGTAATTATGTAGAATGCAAAGTTGTGTTTTCATTATGTTTTCTGAAGCTGCGGGTGCATCTGCTTACTGCTGCTGAGCAAAATGTGTACATTAAAGGTATATTATTCATTCTCGACTCAACGGGTCCAGCCATAGATTACCTACGACATAAGTTTTGATCCTTATTTTTTAGTCTTTCTTCAAATTCCTTCATGTTGTCTTGACTATCAACAAGCTCAGTTCTTTTGGTCCCTGCATGACTTCTGTGTAGCCAATATCAAAGTTTTGATAGCTATGAGATGAGTAGGCTCCATCGCTACACTGTTACACATTTTCAGGCTGGATGTTTTCTACATGCATTGTTACAAGAGCTTATTCAATAGACCAAACACAAGCAGCTGGTACGATGCCTGAAAGAAGGTCTATGGTTTACACCCTCTGAAGAGATTTTCAAGTTTTATATGATATAAAATATGGTCGGAACATCCCCCTCTTGTGAAATCCCCCTCTTGTGAATATTGAGCTTAATACTTGGTGATTGAATTCACATTACAAATCCTAAAAGTGGTCAAGATTATCTTTCTGAACAGAACAAGATGGTATCCAAATCAGTGTAAAATGCAAGCTTTGCGGTTGGCCTGAAGAAATACATCATCCCTGCAGCACACTCTCCCTGTATACAAAATTGGCAAATGATGATTCAGATCTAAAATTGTTCAGAATAAGTAAGGATAAGAAAGTGCTTGTTGTCAGGTTTCGACACTGAATAGCTTTTGATTCTTGCTGCTGTGGACGCACTAAGGTTGGTAAAAATATTGATGTTCAATAGCCTCCCTATATAAAAGCAAAACAGATGAGCATATTGTTGGAACTGAGTAATCGATAAGTCAGTCAGCAGAAAAATAATTCAATTCATAATGTGTCATTTTTCAAGGGAAAACCAAACCTTCTCCATCTCCACCTTCACATTTGTGAGGATTTACCTCCATTGGTCTCTTTCATGTGATTTGAAACTGATTCTTTTTGGTCTTGATAAAGAAAATGAGGGGTACAGTCCTTTTTGGATCCACAGATATTTGCTGAATCTCACAGCTTTTCCTCTTGTGTATGTGACTACACACCTGCACATGCTATCCAATCTAATTCTGTCTTGTTATTCTCTGCTTTGCTTCTGTTGGACCAGCTCACATGGGACGCGCTGAGAAGGGTGAGTTAACGAGTGGCCGGCCGAGAGCTGAGCTCCATCTGTCATAGTCGTCACCGTCGTCTCTGTCATAGTCCTTGGTGTCGTCATCATACGTCCACAGTCTTCACTTTAACCGCCACTTAAAGGCTTCAGTGTGTAGACATCCAGCTGTTTTCTCATCTCCTCTCTTATCTGATGTGTCTCCACTAACATCCAATTTGGACCTAATGCTCACAGTGCATGCCTTTTGGAATATTACTAACCTTATTAATGTGCAGTGATATTTAGACTGGATGAAAATGTTATGTAGACCAGGAAGTATTTGATTCTTGCTAGAACTATTTCTTTATACGTCGTAATGGTTTCACAGAAGTTTGTCTACAGTTATTTGCTTGCTGGGAATCATTTCTCCAACGACTAGAAGAATATTTGAAGTGCTCTTTTCGTGGGTCTGCAGTCGTCTGTTTGCGAGCCTGCCAACCCGTCGCTCTGTTAATCTACATGCCATTTGTCTGTGTCTCCCCTGCTGTGTTTCGTCTGTTTCTGTCTTTCTCTGCGTATGTAGTCAGACAGCTGTCGGGCGGTTTGAAGTTTCCAGGTGCTGTTTGTGTAGTAGAGCCCAGTCTTTAATAAAGGAGCTCTGATTAACTTTGTTCCTGCGGTAGCCGTCACACAACTCCTCCCGTAACCGTCCACTTCAGCAAGAGGCAGGTCCTCTCATTCCGTCTCCCTCGCCGTCTTCCCTTCCCTCCCTCCCAACTCCATCCTTCTCACTTTCACACACAAACACGCACAGCGGATGGTTGTTAATGAGGGAGTCGCTTTTTGTTGTGAAAGTGACAGGTTAGTAAAATACACAGCAGCCACTTCACACTGCAGAGATTTGCAGTTTGGTATCCCACAAGGCTTTGCTGCAACACAATCAAAGGGAATGTGATGTTTGTGTGTTTATTTATAAAACTCAAAGGCAATAAAAATCCACACTTAAGGTCACGTTCTGGTTAATCCTTAAAAAATTGAAAAAGAGGCTTTGATTTCCTTTTTTATATTTTTGTTTGGTATGAATGTGGGAGTCAAACATCGCATTTGGACTTCTGCTACGCTCCAAAAGACAAATTATTTAATACAAAAATAATAGAGACCTAATGAAAGCCCAGCGAGGCAGAAATGATGTCGGTTCATATTAAGCAGGACAGGTTCTTGAGAGTGTTTTTTTGCAGGTTCTACATGTGCTCTCACTAATCTGAGTAGATCACACTCGACTCAGTCCCTTAGACAGGAGGTCTGGGCCGCTGCTCTCACTGCTCTCTGTGTTTTTACCTGATAGGTAGACATTAATAAAGGTGCAGTGTTTTAAAGAATTGCTATAGTTTATTTCACTATCATTTCAATGTGATTTGTTTCACTACATACCTCTGTTCACTATCAGGTTTATAGGCACACAATTCAATATGAAGCCAGTTCTGTAATTTTCTTATTCTTCTAAACTGCAAATAGTTAACATACTCCATATCTAATCAAGTTTTAAAGGGATTCTTTGGAAATAGCCAACTTTCTCTGGTCTTTATGCCATGAAATTCATACATTATAAGGTCAAATCACATTAGTAGTTAGTTGTTTTAATTAACTATTATAAGCTGCTTACGTCGAAAACTTAAGGTAAGCAAGATTACATTTGAACACATTGTGATAACATTATAATTTGTTTACTGAGAAAGGGCTTGAACGCACCTTAATGCAAGTTGATGCGACCTCCATTAATGTGAGTCTTCAGCTCACTACGATCACTCTGATCACTCTTATTTTTATACTTGCAGTTGAAGACACGTGTTTTCTATACTTGAGCTGAAGAACATCTACAGTGAGGACATCACTTTAAATGAACTATTAATACTGTAATATGGTTACATCGACATACTATAGTGAAGGTTACGCTCAATGAAGTGGTTTCCATTAGTCAGTTAAGACAACATCTGCTATGAAGCTGCAAACACACACACACACACACACACACACAAACACACACACACACACACACACAAACACACACACACACACATGCATGGCCATAAGCAATCTCTGCACATCCTAACATCCTAATATCTAAAAGGACGCTATATTTACGGTTCTTACATTCCTTTCCAATAACTCTGTCCTCCACTCTCTAAGCTGATTTCAGTTCAAGAGCAGAAAGCTTTCGAGATATATAAACCCCCCTCTACTTGTGTGTGTGTGTGTATGTGTGTGTTTGAATCAGGGGCTCAACAGATGACCAGTCCATTAAGATTATCATCTCCATCCCCCGGCCATGTATCTTCACATCACCACGATGCTGGTCTTCTGTCTGTCTGTGTAGGCAGAGATTTAAATCTTCTAGCAGATATTTCAGAGCTATCTTTCCCCCTCTAAATGATGTTACACATTTTTTTTTATCTGCCATCCTATCTGTCGTTTGGTTTGTCTGCCAGCCAGCCAGCCAGTGTGTGTGTGTGTGTGTGTCCCTCCTGTCTGCAGATGACTGGATGACTGCAGACACATGGTCAGCCTGACAGCATTTGCGAACACGTATACGCACCTACAGTCAATCACTCAAACAGAGTGGCTGTGTGGGAGTTTTGCAGACATTTCAATGTTGAACATCTGTCTGTCAGTCCACTGGTTGGTCCTCCGCAGCCTTGATTTCTGAAACGCTGTCTGTGATTAAGTCACACATCAGTAGTCCTGCATGGATAACGTAGACAAGTAGAGCATTTCAAATGTATAGATGAATGACGTCACCTCCAAAAACAACCCTTATTTGTACGAGTCAAGTATGAGAATATCTAGCTAATATGCAAGGATCATTAATTGACTGATTCATAAACTTGATTTAGTCATGTTTAATTTTCCACTTTACCGGTATGGATATTTCAAAGAGAGTTGAACTCAAGGACTCACAAACAAATTCAAATGAAAGTGATAAAACATTTGATTAACCAAGTGATTGAAAGGACAACAAATTTGATTATCAAGTGTTTCAATTATTTTATCAATATAACTTGACGATTAGCCAATCAGGTCATGGTGGGAAAGGACTAGTTTGCTTTACTTCAGTTCTGAGTTGACGATTCTGTCTGATATCAGGAATAAGATAAGATAGTCCTTCATTAGTACCATTAGTAAATAACATTAAATCCATAGTTAAAGCCTTACAAAACAGTGTTACTACCTGGTACTCCCGAGTGGACCTTTGCAACTGCAGTGCATACTTCTCAGTATGTTACTGGCTTACATCAAAAGTCAAATATGCAGCACCACCAACAGCTTCAACCGACAGAGGGGAGAGAGCAGCTTCGTACCTTCAAACAGTCAGCGGTTCAGATTTATGCCCATGCTTTCTTGGAATTAAACAATAGATTTTTCCCCCCACGGTTTCCATAGATTTTAGAATCTGGACACCTACTGAGACCGTATTTCCCCAAATCACCTCTGTTTTTAAGAGCACTGAATACATGGTTTTGAACGGTGTGTCCTTTCGTCTGGAAGTGATAAGAAGGCGCTGCAGTGAAATTCCCAACGGACAGTCAGCTGCAGAGCAACACGAGAATCGAGAAAAACACCTAAATAGGACATGTGAGGTTTTTCGTTGGGAGGTAACGGTGAGATTCCTGTTGTAAAAGTATGTCATTTTTTTTTTCCAAATGTTGATACGCACTAGTTCAACACACACACATAAACACACACTCCCCAGCGATGTTGATACTGTACAGACTCCACCGTGTCTGGTGGAGTCGAGGGAAGTCAGTCAGTTCAGTTAGCTCTCCTCCCTTTTTTCTAAACATATCCAAGTAGGTCTCCCTCCTTCTCAACCCTCCAAGCTTCTCCTCACAGTGATTTCACCTCTTCCAGTCCTCCTCCCTCCTGTTTCTTGGAATTTATGGCCCGCTAGCCTAAACAAAGCAACACGTTTATCAAACCCTCCCCCCTTTTCTCATGTTCTCCTTCTTCCCCCTCTCTCTCCTCTTGTCCTCACCCTTCCACTCCCCCACATCAAGCCCCCCCCCTCCCTTCATCCCACCTCCTCTCTCCCTCGTTTCTCCTGTTTCAGTGTTTCCCCCTCCAAAGACCCACAACAAAATCAAGGGTGGGATTTCAAATTCCCAAACCAAGACTGGTGTTGTATTACAGGGATTAAATGTTTAAGGTGATTGTGTGTTGTAAAGTGAATTTCACACAGGACAACATAGACATAGTAACATGGGAACACTTATTATGGCTGTACAATAAACATCATTTATTGACTTACAGACATTATCAATTGCTTATTCTGACTACTACTACTTGTACAATTTTCAGTCATTTTCCATAGTTCCCTATCAGCTGGCAATAGCTCCAAAAACCACTGATATCCACTCAACGAAGTAGCCGACAGCCCAGCGAGCTGGCCTAGTCTGACAAATATTTCAGAAGAAACAAATGCAGAAACGTAGGCCTTCATCTTCTGATAGTTTCCATCTTTTATAAAGCTTCTATTTTAACATTTATCATTATAGATAAATCTCCTCGTTATGTTCTTGATGAATCGATAAGTTGTTTTTTCAATAAACTGTCACAAAATAGTAAAAAAAAACATCCATGACAATTTATGATACAGAAAGGATAAAAGCGGCAGCTCCTCAGAAACTGGAACCAGTAAATGTTTTGCTTGAAAAACAATATTTATTAATTTATCAAAATAGATAATTAAGTCAGCATGTGCAACACTTAAAGGAAAACTCCTTCAATGATGGGAACAAAAGTTAGTGCAATTTACTTGAACCATTGGGAGTTAGTCAGTTAATATATCTGCCAAACGACATGATGGTGTTCCTGTAAGTGTTTTTATCTAGCAGCTCAAAAACTGAAAAACAAATTCTTCTCCACGGTGTCATGCTGGCACACAACATTCTCACCCCTTTAGTCTCTACCTCACCCCCTCCTGTATTACGTCAAGGTCTCTCCCTCGCTCTCTCTCTCTCCTCCTTTTTCTCTGTCTTGCTTCCTGGAATGCTTTTGTCAGGGTTTTTCTCTCCGCTCTGTTTTCAGTTCAGCCAGATTTACTGAATATAAGTCTTTGGAGAAGAAACTGTCTCTTTGTATTAAGTGGCAAGGTTAACTGTCACTATGTCTATATCGGGCTAAAGGTAAATAAAGTGTGTGTGTGTGTGTGTGTGTGTGTGTGTGTGTGTGTGTGTGTGTGTGTGTGTGGTGAGCCAAGGGAACTGTCTTGTTGGAGTAACGGTTAGCAGATACAACTCTACCTCCGCATGACACAAGCTGTCTCTTGCACTCATCCTCACGCATGCAGAGACACACACACACACAAAACACATGCACACCACGCCACCTTAACACACAGCGCCGCTCTGTCTCGGAGGGTTAGGCCCTTACGACAAAGTGAGTATAAGAAGTTTAACCCAGGTCTGAATCAGAACTGCCGCGGTCGACTTGTGCGCGTTGAGCTCTCAAAAGGGGGGATTCTCGAGTTGAAAACCTCCAATGAAATCTATAGAATACATCGGGGCGGTGTGCAGACGTTCCCTTTTTATCTAATGATGCTGTACCAATGTGATGTGAGTGTAATTATTCTCTCTAAATCTTGTGCAGTAGACAAACTTCTCGTCACTTTTGAATTTCCATGAGATCACAAGCTGGTGTGTTTCCCCCCCTGAAGTACACCTCCATGCAATGACAGCCAGTCTACTTTTAATCTAGTTCTGCTGCAGTCATGCTACCCAGGGGCCTGTTTCACAAAAGCCATTTGCGAGCCAATTGCAGATGAATTTAAAAGTCCCACGGGGCTCTTGCATGATCGCGCGTGGGTCGGCGAACGCGGTGGTCATTTTGATCGGTTAAACGTGTCAAAACTTGTGGCAAGCATGAATTTGTTGCGACCTATATTCAGAATGACAACAATTATGAGAATATAACCAAGGGGCGAAAAATACTGTCTATGTGTCTTACCTGTTCTGATCTCTGGCCATCTCCGTCAGACACAGGTCAGGTTGCAAGGTCAGAAGATGGAAAAACCAAAGCATTGTGTTTGAAAACGTCTTTACGTACCTCTGAACTGTTAAAAAAGTTTGGGACAATCTGGTCAATACTTGTTTACCACCCATGTCGGAATCAGGATGTCACATCCTCTTTCAGGAAGTGCTGAGCAACTGTTGCTTAAAAAAATATAAATATACAAAATGTTAATAGTGACAGCCTTTATTTTGTTCAATTGGTTGCTGAATCTTAAGGAGGAAACAGAAGACTTTTTTTGTAATCATCAGTGATTCTGATGCATGCCGTGGCTTCGTTAGGCACTTGTTGTAACTTTGCCCTTGAGCAAAGCACTTAACGTACAACTGTCCCAGTGGCGCTGCTGCAGGCCGCCAGTAGAAAGCTGTAGTTACAGTGGGACATCCCCCAAGCGCGTAACCTTGTGAGCGGATAGCATCACAGCTACGAACCGCAGGTCTGCTCCGCACAACTGCTCCCCAGATAAATAAAGGTTAAAGTCAAGCCATGGGCTAGCTCGGCCTCTCCTTCTGCAGTTTGTTATCACACCTCCCTCTCCACACACACACACACACACACACACACACACACACAAACTAGAGGCTCACATACCTCTGGATGGAGTGAGAGAAAGTCAGCCACATGTGGTTTCGGTTAGCCACACTTTCCCCTCACACTGGCCCCAAACGAACCACCTCTACTCTGCTGTGGTCAAGTACAAGTGTACGGCTCCCATTCAGCGCTCTGCTTATGCTGCTGTTTTTGCTTGTAAATCTGTCTGTACGGGTGTCTGCGCCTGTTCTGTGTGTGTGTGTGTGTGTGTGTGTGTGTGCGTGCGTGTGTGTGTGCGCATGTCCCAGCCCCGAGGCAGAGTCGAGTAGAACAGTGAATCAGGGTTAGTGGTCCAAAGAGAGCGAGAGAGATTGAAGGAGGCAGAGAGGGGGGGTGACTTTAATGGAGGCAGCAGAAGTGGGAGCGGGACTGAATGAGGTGAAGGAGAGCGACTGCAGACGATGTTTTGAGTGAATTCTAGCTTTGCGTATGACGAAACATAATTATTTCATCATTACCGGTGATTATGTTGAGCTGGTGATGTTGGAGCTTATCAATGCCGACTTCATAAAACAGGACACTTAACATGGCAGGGATTTTACTTCATGCAGGCTTATAGCAAAGTAATCTGCTGTTACAGGATCTCCAGTTGCTAATAATAGAATATAGTCTACTCTACATTACTTTTTTCCCTTCTTGTATAGATCCAAGTGGATTCTCATGCGCTTGCATTGGACAACTGCAAGCGGTGGTTAGAAACATTGATACATGTTTGAGTGTTATCATAGTTTACATCCCGGCACTAAGCCAGCCTTAATGCACCGCTGTCAGCATCCTTTAGATATACTCCAAATGTACTAGGGGTCCCAGACATTATTTGTTCCCAAACTTTTTTCTGTAAATATGTCAAAAATACACCATAACATGAATACAACCTATATAAAGCAAATATAAATCCTTGTGTTTATTAAATATTATGTTGAGAAATTGTGATGTAGAAAAATAGAATTGAAATATGAATCTGTCAACAATTATTATTTTAATGGCTTGGCATTGTATACATACATCATTACAAAGTACTGTTATACATGACACTAGAGGCAGCACTACACATTATTATTGGCCCGGTGTAAGGAAAATCATTTCATGTAATAGGGGTCCCTCCACGGGTCAATATAAGCCTTAGGGGTCCTTGGCCTGAAAATGTTGAAGACCTCTGTTCTAGATTATACATGGACCATAATGTCATAGATGATAGCACCACTCTAAAGATTTGAATTTTTCTCTCAATGTCACAACCTAAAGCTACTTGAGCGAAACAAAAATTAAGGGTTTAACTGGATCTTCAACTTTTGTCAATGTAAAACCAATACTTTGGTCTATATTTAAGTTTTTGTATGATGAGTTTTTTATGTAGAAAGCTACTCAACTTGTAGCTCTCTCTTCTGGGATTCCTCAAGAACATGAGTCATCGTCTGGTTTTTCTTAGAATAAGAGAAAAATCTACAGACTGAGGAGCAAAACCTCCACCTACTTGTGAGAACAAATTAGAAAGCCGTGCTGTGATATCAATTTAGCATGTTATTATTGGAGTTTATATGAAGCATGGTTTAACAAACGCAATGGTGTAAGTGTGTCTTGGGACTGTGATACCATTCTTTTTCTTTACTGGCTTTTTCAACAAGCTCATTTAAGGTGTTTTTCTGTGTGCCCGAGAAGGATTTGTAAAAAAAAAATGCTGCATGAAAATTGTTTTAAAGCAGAGTTGTTGCCTATTTTGAATATTGTGTATGATATGAGCGTGACAGGAGAGAAATTGATTTATTCTAGCTTTGGACCGTGACCAGTGGCAGCGTTTTCTAGTCGCCACGTACTGAATCAGATCACCTTAAATTCATGAGCCCTGTAAATGGAAATTGAATCCAGTGATGATGAGGTCTCTGCTGAACCTCATCGCTAACAACCAGGGTGGGATTGCTACCAGTCTGTTTTCATGGCTGTTAGCTTCGCAAAGTTGCAATTTCTTCCCATTTTCTAATTTTTTTTTGACAGAAGAAGAAACAAAGACTTAAAACATGGCTTTGCTAGCAAATATACGGATAAGCACTTTTGGATTTGGATCTACAAATACTGTCTTCTACTGTTTCCATCCATCTGTGTGTTCTTGGCACCCTGACCCTTACGCGACTTGGACTGTAATCCTTTACAAAAATGGAGGAGAATGAATTGGGAGTAACTTATACGGAATGGAAGCGAGGGAGATAAAAGTCTGTGGGAACAAGACGGAGCGAGATCTGTTTGAAGTGCGATAAGGAACTACGCAAGAAGGGGGCCGACCGGAGCAGACTGACACAACAAACACTTGCAGCTGCACTCACTCATTCCTCACCTCCTCCATGTTTGCTGATAACAACAGAGCGGCGAGACGGACGGAGGGAGGGAGGGAAATTGTGCCGGTTCGATGGGATGCAGAGCTTGTCTCGTCTTCTTCCTCCTCAGAAATGTGCGTCCCGTTTTGGGTTAAATGCTCAAACGCACCGCCTCGCTCTCTCGTTTGATGATTTGCAGCTAGGTTACTCTTTGACCAGCCGCAAGAGCACCGATCCAAGCTGTTAACCTGTACTCGCAGACAGAGGCAGACTTACGGGATGGACTTTGTTCCTTGTTCCCGTGCATGCTCGCGTGTTG